>JARHVA010000170.1:4742500-4752500 GCA_037957365.1 Torreya grandis | reverse complement strand
TCTTGAAATTAAGGCCATAGATCTAGTTTTCTTGAGAATTTCTACCTCTTACCCTCCATTAAACATATTCTCAAAATAACAACCGTCAATTCAAGAAGTTACTTTACCACTGGGAATTTTCACCAAAATAACACCACAACCACATGTAAAGTAGTAGATTCTTGGTGCATTATTGGCATATACTATTACCTCCTTCATTATTTTTATAAATACCTATATAACTCCATAAGTACTAAAAAAACACTCTCGATGACCTTTAGCTACTACCATAGGGGTCAAGGGACCAACAACCCCCTTGTGCCTTCCCTTCCATAAAAAGAGAAGGTAGACAAATTATTGGATTAAACTCTGTGGTGGATCCTCTTTATCAATTCCAGTTTGATCCAAAAGGCACACAAAAGGTTAAATCCTCAAAAAAATCATCCCAATACCAATTCACTTCAACAAATCCTTTTTAATTAGGCAAAAAACCAAACTAATTACATTCAATAAATGATGAAGTATTTCTACAAGATGTTCCTACAAAATCAATAACAAGCAAACTTGGTTCAATAAATTACTTTTCAAATAGAAGTAAAAGTCAAGATGCCCAAGTTTAACAACTTCAATGGTGATAAGCTTGATTCCTGGTGTCAAAACCTTGAGGCATACTTCAAGATTCATCTTGAGTACTAATGCTACCAAGATCCTAACTGCCAAATTCCTTATGGAATAAACTACTAGAGATTGGTCATAAAACCATCATAATATTATTGTTATAGAAAACAATAAAATAACCTAATGCATCAAATTAAAATATATTATAAATAAGAGGTTACATCCTACTAGGTATCAAGAGAATTCATTTACATAATGGTTTCAACTTGCCTTTCAAGTCAATCTATCAACAATACATAAAATGTTCAACAAACTCTAGGTCAAGTTGGAATTCCAAATCCAAAAGAGGTTCTTAAGATCAAATTTATTTCTAGTTTACTTCCTAATCTTAAGAAATCAATAACTATGTTTGAAGTAATTTGTTTGGAATGAGCATACAAAATATCAATATATGTTGAAACCAAACTTGGATCCAATTTTCCAAATAAAAGTTTCAATTTTAGTACTAACTCTAGTAGTGGTTATTTATTAAATTATTATGCATCCAAGACTCAATCCAACACTAATTAATTATCAAAGGGCTCATGCTAATCATGTTCATCTCTTGGTATATGTAAGAACTACAGTTATCATCATAAGCCAATCCATTATACTAAAGAATACAAAGCTCTTCCAGTCAAGAAAGAGTGTTAAGATTATTCACAAAGTAATAACCTAAACCATAAGATGTTGAATTTGAGTTGAATATCTAGACGCTCTAGATCTATATCTTATCTTGATGATCAAAGACTATTTAACATGTCCAAAGGAAGCACTCTTTACCCAGAATTATTAGGTAAAGGATTGTTTGATTTCTCTTACTAGTGTATTCAATAAAACCTAAAGTCTCTTAATCTAGTTTTAGATTTACATCTTTTTAGTACATCCCATCCTAGTCCATGGAAATTAAAAAAAATAGTAACTCATAACTTGGGTTGGGCCAAAGATGTTGGGAATACAATGCTTATAATAAGATAAATTATAGTAACCTTTGGCATCAAATCCTTTAAAGATATAATTAAATATGAATTCACTCTACTTGACTTTCTCAAGTTAAATGTTTACTAGTATGAACTATGATCAACATGCAACTCATGATGAGTATCACAATACTTAAAAAATTAAAAAGGATGGTAAAGTATACAATATCAACTCTTCTTATTCACGTAACCCTCTTTTACTTTTTGGTAAGCAACGATTGAAATAAGGGAATATCACTCCCTATTATTGATAAGTTTATAGGCTCTTCACTCCCTAATTTACCTTCATAACAAACCACACATATTAAAAGTGTAAACATAAATAAGCAACTATATAAACTTTTCGATTATGGTAAGATATGTATATAACTATATTTTTCACTCACTAATGACTTCTCTTATAAGACTCATTTGTGCATCAATCTCCTTGAGTGTAAATCCTAAGGATTACACTAGGATCATGATGAGTTTTTTCATGGTGATTTATGAGAGACTTCCCCATGATCATCTATTATATCTGCCTATATTTATTATCATATTATCTAATCAATCTAGCCTCTATTTTTTCCCTTAACTCTCATTTTCCTCCTCTTCTTCATGTTTGAAAGAATTTTTCCTAATAACTCGGTCCTAGCGAGTTAATTTTGCAATGTTCCATGTATTTTCCTATTATATTGGTCAGACCGATGCAACCTTATTTATGTTTTCCCTTTTCATACTAACTAGGCTAGGCTAACATAATAAATTTTTCAACCTGTTTCATTTATATTGACTCGGTTAGGCTAAGTTCATCAATTTTTGAGATAGGTAACTATTAGGGATTTTATTTGTATATATATGGTTCCCAAATATCATTTTTAATAAAAAAATACATCTTATATGGTTTTCTCATGCATGTAAATCTCACTTTATAATAAGAAGAGGAATTATGGTATAGAAGTTTATAAGTGGAGGACTAATTTGTACAAGATCTTTAAAGGTCATAAGAAGAGAAGTTGAACCAACAAGGTAATACTAGTCTTTGGAGTCCCTAACTAAGGATACTTTGATCTTATTCCTTGCATCTTGACTTTCACCTACAAGATCTCTCACAAAGTTCCCATTGAGCCAAGGGTAATATTGATACACCGACAAGTCAATCCAAGGTAAGTATCCATATCATTATACTCTTTATTTATTTAATTTGGTAGATATATGTGTGTGTTTATATGTTATATTAGTAAGTTGTTGTATTCCATGCTTAAATTAAGTTTCCTTTTTATTAAGGGTAAAAGTGGATTTTTAAAAGGGACCAAACCATTTTACAAAAAGATTCATAGATGTGACAATGAAAACCAATAGTACAAAGATAGGACAAGGCTAAAAAATAGCCCAAATAAAAGATAGTTGTAAAATAACCAACTAAAACACAAATACTTCTAAAAAGGGCACAAAAATAGGGGAAAAAAGACTACACTTCATGGGGTGGAACTCCTCTTATTCGAGAGATATAAGATTAGAAAAAGCATTTTTTAAATTTATATTTCTAAGATAGTATCTCAGGGTTTCAATGATTTCAAATTGTTCTTATGCTAAACTTTCATTTTCTCCAAGCTGCTTGTAGTCTACTAATAGTGTTTACTAGGAAAAAATCAAACTAACTACTACCTTCTTTAGTGGGGTCCTCAACTGACCCTCCATAGAAGGAAGGATCCTCTAATGACTTAATTGGTAACCTATTTGTGTCTCTTCCTTATTTTTCATTGGTTCTTCCTCGTGAACACTAAGATGCTCTGAATGTTTATCTACTCATTATTTAATTTATCTTTGGACTCTCTTCTAATGTATCCATTTGGGTAATTTCTCTTTAATTAACCTATTTTCTAACATCCACAACATCAAATATTGATATTCTCATAATTAATTAGTTGAATCCAATTACCCTTGTATGACTTAAGAATTACATTTTGTGGGCATATGATGGTCACATTCATTAATACCATTATTTTACATTTACTCATGTTAATTCTATGTTTCAATTTTTTTTTTGTTTTCCCATCCAAGTATATATATTTATCTAATGGCATCCCCTATTTTTGTGAATATTATTTCTCCCTAGAACTCTATAGGAAGAGCATAAATATAGACCCAAATAGAGATGTTGTGTGTGTTTTCAGTATGGGGTTTAAAACATTTTAACCATGATTTAATGAATAAACCCCTTTGTCTTATGATCCATGTATCTCTATAATCCAAAAAAAAAAAATCTAATTTATAAACAAGCAAAAGTTACTACAAACAAATTATTTGGTGAGAAAGTGACTTGGAAATTTTTAAGAGTCCATAGCTTCTTGAATTATTATTTTTACCTCTCCCATATTTTGCCTTCTTCCTCTGACATTAAAAATGTTTTTTTAGTCCTCAAATCATCTAGATGTAGCTTGAAATCATCATCAATGATTATTGTTTTTATTTTTGTAGTTTCAACAACCTTATTCTCTCTAAAGGTTGCATCTTCACCACCTAAGGTGACTAGTTCTCCTTGAGCAAAGCTAATTTTGGATATACCTTATTATTTTTTACTCTTCATAAACATCATTGTAGGAAGGTCCTAAGAGGACTAACTTCTATATTATTTTTTCCTTTATCTACCTTAATCTCTCCATTCAGTGTCCTTAGTTCTACATCTATTGCTCAAAGGCTCAAGAATCATGAACTTGTGCCTTTATTTCCCTGTTTATTGCCCTGAGTTCTCCAACCTTTTCTTTGAGTCCAATGTTTTATCACCCCAAGGGATAAGAAACACCAACCTCTATTATAATTACAACATCCATATCCCTACTTTATCCAATCTGTTACTCTGATTTTCCTACCTATCTCTGAATTTTAATTTTTCTTCCTTCTACATTTCCTCTGCAATGGTATCTTTTGGTTTATCCAAAATCCATGATTAAACTAACTTATGCTTATTAGTGTATGTTATATTTCCATGATTTTCTTCCTTTTTTACAACTCTTGATTATAACCATATTTTAGATACCTCTTGGTTACCACATTATGGCCTTTTTACCTCTTTAGTTTACCTCTTTTATATCTAAAATTGAGGTTAGTCTGTGTTCGCTAGTTCCTTACATAGACTTCCTAATTATATCCTTGATACCCTTAATACAAACAACTCTTGCTTACAGCCCTACCACACTTTATGATGTGGCATCTAATATGTATGTTGGATATAGTATGGTCTTCTCTCTTTTCCTATGTTACAGGATATTTATATTTTTATCGTATTCACCCTAAATACAAGATCCATCATAGTAGTTCTTGTTTTCCAAGCCCAATTTCACCCATGAACAAACAAAATTAATGAATCTAAATAGATTATAGATATTGAAAAAGATAACTGTGAAAAAATTAGTATGCAGTACCCCGGATTGATGATATTATAGACTAGTAAAATGGGGCTAAAAATTTTAGTAAAATTGATCTAATTTTTTGTTATTATCAAGTTGGCATGGAACCTTTAAATGTTCAAAAAAATAGCATTCAAAACAAAATATGTCCTTTAGTCATGTGTTTTGATCTTATTAATACACTATCAACATTTTTAAAAATAATTTGGAGGACATATTAATCTACAGTAGTAGCTAGGATGACCATGATAAACATGTTCAGATTGCTCTTGATTTTTTATGGGAACATAAATTGCAACCCAAAATGAACAATCCATTCTTTTGGAAAACTTTCATTCAATATTTAAGTTTTGTTATTGATCGTAATGGTGTACATGTCAATCTAACAAAATTCAAAATCCTTAAGGATTGACCCATAACATTCGATACCCAAAATGTTTCTGAGTTGGTATGAATTTTAATAAAAAAATCATCAAATATTTCTCACATTTCAAAACCACTTCATCAAATACCCCATTAAAATTATTTCTCATGTAATTCACCAAAAATTAAGGCATTTCAATAAATCAAGGATGCCATTTGTTAATCTATAGTGTTTTCTATTTAGTGTTATAAGATTTTTGGGTGAAATGATAGAATGGATAAATGACTATTGATTATAAAGGTTTGATTAGTGTTACTAATGTGCTCAAAACTCATGTAGAATGTGTGGTGGAACCATGATACTGGAAGAAATAAAATTGTATAAAATTGGAACATGCTCTCCTTCTCTTTACCTTAAAAGTGTGATCCTACTAATCCATGTGCATCATGTGTCTTTGATAGCCCTTGCATGTCTCAATTGAATGTCCAAGGGAATTATGCCAAAAGTAATATAGAAATTATTAAGATTGTTTACATTGATATGATGGATTCGATGAATGTGTAAACTCCTTATTTGGAGTGTCTTTAGGTGAAGAATACTCTATAGATAAAGTGTTAATATTGTAACTAACATGGTGGTATAATCCCATTGGGGATCATTAATATAACTATCATCAAAAATTGAATTATCATTGGTGTCATTGAATCATTAGACTAAATTTGTCAAGTTGATGTTTTGGTTGAATTTTTGTTCATGATGCTTTTTCCCAAGGGATTCTTTACCATAGGATTTCCATGGTTTTGGCTTGGACATAGAAAAAAAATATGGGTCATTGGGAATGTGTCCATCATAATAATTGAGAGTATGGAGATAGTCAAATATGGGTCATTGAGTTTTGTCAAGTCACAGGTTTGAGTCAAAACAATTGGCTACCAAGTTTTCACAAAGTTTGAGGTTTTGAATTATGATTATGAGATATAGGTTGGAGACTGAGGTAATTGGTAAACTATGTATCATGACAAATCTAAAGTTTCAATATTAATGTTAAGATCATATGGTTCATTATCATATGAATATAATAGTAGGTGGTGTGCACCCTAAAATTTTAGGGTCTCCACTATAACCTTTAAGGGTTTGGACTAGATAATTTTGCTTTTGGTAATCACAAAAAGGGATACATGGTAATTCCTCTAATGTACATATTTTATAAACCCAACATTATTGGAATTGTTTAAGGTTCCAAGAATCAGTGCCACCTTTTAATTTTAGATGGTGCTAGAATGAGGGAATTTGACACACTAGCAATTTAAGGATGTTATGGCTTTTGTACAATGATTCTAAGGATGACCAAGAAGGATGTTGTAGGAGATAAAAAATTTGAATATCAAAACTTTCATTCTAGGCATCCTATATGGTAAGGTGATTGTATCCCAATGCATCTCATGGAAGGTTTTTGCCTTCACTTGTAACCTTGACAAGTGTTATGAGTAGATTTAAAGTTATCAATAGAGTGTTCAAGTGATTGTACAAGCTAAGGTAGGGCACACAATTTTCAAAACCTTCATCAATGAGGTCCATTTGACTTGAACCTCTCTATTTTTGACATGATTAAATAGAGGTGGATCATTAGTTTAGAGAAGTATTTCACTTGGATCAAGGATTATATGAAAAACTTGAGGGATATGTTTTTATTCTTGTTTGGTTGATTTGGATGGAGAGTTTTATAATATTGTTGCATAATACTTTATTTGGATCCATTAAGGGTAATGATGGTTAAAAATTTTGAAGAGAAGTTTCATAAGTCTATTGTAGTGGTTGGGTGATGTCCTCATAAGGTCAAAGAATGGGAAATCACTAGGTAGGTTGGGTAGTTTGAATATGGGATCCCATTCTTCTAAGCTAGGATAGTCTTTTATTGGCATCTCTTCGAGTGTGAGGTTCATCATGATCTCAATATTTGCATTGGACTTAGGCTCAAGTTTTTTTTGGTATTTTTCATCAGCACCAGTCATTAACCTTGGACAGTGAGTTTTGTTCTTCACCATTCTTGGCTAGAGATACAAAAAATTGTAGTATCTAAGATATTTTGTGAATTCAAGGTGTCATCCAAGGTTGGTAAAGTGGAAGTATTAGCTTTAAAAACCTTATAGACCTATTCTAAGTGTTTTACTAATTTGGTAAGTGGGGTTATCTATGTTCACACATGTGATGATGTGTTTCATCCCTTGAATTTGGATTATTCATTCTTCATTATTTGGGATATTAGGATTCAACATTTTTTATATGGTGTTTTTTTATTTGCATAGATTGGTTGGAGGTTGGTTTTTTTAGTTACATGGTATAGATACCTAAAAATGGCCCCCTAGGCATTTCTTGGTTGAAAAATTCACTACTATAAGGTACCTATGTGTTTATCATTATTAGTCCAAATCCCATGTTATTGGCTTATTTTTACTCATTTATCTTGGCCCCTCTTCTTTCTCTCCCCTCCCTCTTTCCTCCTAGTTTTGGTGGTCTAGTATACATTTCTAGGGTATTTTGATCATTTTTATAGTTAGGGTCCTTTAGGGGTTTGTAGTCTCATCTTGTCCACTTTTTCACTAGTTTGATATCAATTTACAAGTTGATATGGTCCTAATGAATTCAATAAGTCTAAATACATAATTACATTAGTACATTTAGGTAATCTAAATGACATCCAAGAATCTAAAGGAAATCTAAAAGTGTCTAGCATTAATAGTCACAAAAATATATTGAGAATTTACAAGCATTCTAGAGTAATCAAGCATTTAGAGAGAATTTGTTGTAGCATTGAAGTTCATGGTAGTAGTAATTACCTCACACTAGTTTGCCTAGATAAATCATAATTGTGTTTACTTGATGTATTTTCTCTGATATTGTATACCATTGAGGGGGCATAATAAGTAGTTAATGCTTAAAATACTTATTGAACCTGAACACAAGCCCCAAAACAAATCTTTTTTCCTTATCATTTTAAATATTAGTTGCCCTATCAAGGCTTAAATAAGTGCAATTTACCAGTGATCAGCATAAAATTTAATAAAATTGAGCAAGGTTTTTGGAATCCTATATCTAAGGAACATAGTCATCATAACCTTTTTACTTATATATCATCTACTTGAAACATGTTATAAAATTTCTAGGGCCTAAGAACATGCAATGAATGCTTCTATGGAGGTCCTTTATTTATGGTTTATATTCACCTACCTTTTTAATCTATTTTACACTTTAGATATTGATGAATATTTACAAATTGTACAAAAATCAAGATACTCTTCTAACCCAATCCCATTTGAAACAACCCAAAAAAAATTACAATCATATATTAGAGTACACTTTGGATATGTGTTAGGCTTACTTACTAATGCAATGAAACATTCGATGCACTACACACTAACGTGATTGGAACTAAAGGAGGGGAACTAAGGTAATTCGTTAGAGGTAAACATGTACAAAAGCTAATATGGGGAAGCTAGTTTTTGTTTAAAGGGATTATAGGATTTGGGTTGTATCAGTGTATTCATACACTGATAAGTCTCGAGTGCCCTAAGTGGCACTTGTACCTCCTTATAGGACCATTTCTAGGTCTTTAACCCTAAGTAAAAGCCTCACTCTCCTCAGTGGGGTTCAATCCCACTCAAGGATGGTTAAGTTAAAGAATTGGTTTAACTAAGAAGGGTAGCCTTACAGTTCTTAAGTTATTATTTAGGTCATTCATGTATTCAAATCAAGGTACATGACAAGTACTCAAAAATCAGCAAATAAAATCAATTCCACTCTTGCATATTTTTAATCATTCAAGAACCAATTATTAAAGTATAAGAGAAACCAAATTTAGTAAAACATTCTTGAATGCTACTGGTCAGGTTACAACACCTTACAGCCTTTAAGGTCATTGCACTATTTGTAGATCATTTATATCAAACATAGTTTTTCTTAACAGATCATAACTTTAATATTATCTTTCTATAATCCATGTAATTATTTAAATTGAAATAGCCATTGCTATAAAAGAGTACAACACATAAATATATGCTTTATAAATGAAAAAAACATCTTGCACAATCATCAATAATAATTTCAATCAAATATCTATTCAAGAAGGACTTTATTTAATTTATAAATGAATGTTCTAAAGACATAAGTATGTTACAACTTTATTGTAATACATCTAGGCAAATCAAAACCATAAAGTGTGTAGTGGCAAATTTTAATCAATCATAATCAACTAGGTTCATTCGAGTTTCAAGATGATTGGAACCCAAATAAAAGGTTTCACTTAAGGAACTCTTATAAAACTTCTACTGGCAGTCGAGGCAACCAGCCAACAAGTTCAGCTCATGGGAAGGGAGCTAAAGGAATAGTAAAGTATAATTTTTGAATTAATTAAGATGTTGTAATAATTATTTATTATTTTAAGACTTCATTATGGATTCATAGAATGTATTCATCCAATTTAGTAAATAAGGAAAGCATTGTGTAAGATCATTCATCAAATTATAAGAATTATTAGTTCCTTTAGCATTGTTATAATTGTTTATGAATTACTTTTAGATTTCATAATCATACATAATTAGAGAAATGATATTTTATAATTGAAAACATACCTT
>JARHVA010000170.1:4717500-4737500 GCA_037957365.1 Torreya grandis | reverse complement strand
TAAGCAGTTCTAATTTATTATTTTACATATAATTAGACTTAATTAAATGTGTATGGATAGATGTATTACATTTTGATAAATCCATTTATTTATAATATATTTTGGTGAACATTTGCTCTCTTTCACTTCTTCTCAGGGATGGATCTTATTTCTTAAGTGGTGGATCTAGTTTTTATTAGGGTTAATTATTTGGCTTATTCCTCTAGGGTTTCATAACCATAATGTGTTATGCCTCTCTCCCTAAGGTTAGATATTGTTCCACATAGTGTCAAATATAAATTTTCCTAGGGTTTGTGTTATTTCATATTTAAAACTACCTAATCCTAATTATATTATGCTTGGTTCGAAAGCCTTGACTAATCTCCTTTGAATTTTTTCTAAACCCTAATGTGTTTGTGTGGTGTGTTTGATTTATGCTTGAATTGTCTTATCTTCAGTAGTTAGTTTAATCACAAATTTTTTCACCATATTCTTTTGATTAAATCTATATAAACCTTACATAAGAAGCATGTAATATAGGAATGCACCTAATGTTGCTTCAAACCTCTTTGAATGATAATGTTGTAGATAGATATCAAATGCAAAATATATATATGAAAGTGAGGATAGTTATGATTATGAGGCTGAATTAGAGGAATAAAATAGGGATGGAAACATTAATAATATAGATAAATATGCTTTGGATAATCCTATTATTATATCTATAATCATAAATGCATTGAAAAATGGTGTTTGTCAGTATCTCCATTCTCGTGTTGTCACTTCAAAAATTCCTAGTAACACAATTCATGTCTTTAATATTTCTAATGTTCTTCCTTATCAAACCTCTAGGTTATGAAATTATCAATTTATTTCTATTTTTTTTCCTCCTCAAAATATAATTCCTATAGATTCTCAACATATTTCAATGTCTCAATATGCTTCTCAAATTCCTCTTGTTCAATTGTTGTTTGCTTATAATGTTTTTAAAATACCTTCCAATGTTTTTAACCCTTCTCTTTTATCTTTCATTCCAATTTATTCTACTACTTCACCTTTTATTCATATGAAAAATATTGAAATGACCACTATGATGCATACATTATGTGACTTAAAATAACAAATTAAATTTCTTTCTCGAGGGTATCAAAAGGCAAGTACCAGGGTCACTTCTCATGATGTTATTTTAAACCCCTTGGCTATTGAATTACTTATCTATCCATTCTCAAAAGATTTTATTGCTTAAAAAATCATATTATTTAATGTAAAAGGAGACCCTTCTCATCATATTATATTTTTCTATACCTCATCCTTAGATTTTTCCCATAATGATAATTTGCTTCCTAGTTTATTTCCAAGGAGCTTGAAGAACTATGCACTTGATTGGTTTTATGTTTTGCCATGTGGATCCATGTATTCCTTTGTAACATTATTGAATGATTTAATAACTCATTTTTCAATAAATATTGGTATGAAGGTTACATTTACACACTTGGTTCAAGTTAGACAAGAATCAAATGATACCACTAGTGAATATGTGATTTGATTCAAAACCATGATTACTAGGATGACTTATCAACTACCAAATAGTGAGCTTCAAAGTATTTTTATCAATAGTTTACTATCAATTATTAAGGAATAATTGGATTTCAAGATTAATCAATATTTTTATGAGCTTTTTCATATGATTATATACTTTGAAGTCATACTTTTAGAGGCAAATGCATTTAAATATAGGTGAAAAGCTTCAAATGATCTGAAATTAAAACATGGGCCAAATTTTAAGACTAAAAAAATGATTGTGAGTTTCAACATAAGAGTGATTTTAAGAAGGTGGTCAATGCTATAGAGAAACCATCTAAAAATCTTGTGTTACCTCAACAAAATGAGTATAAACAACTCACTAGACTTAATGAGAGTCCACAAAATGTCTTGAGTAAGTTACTTGAATGAAATATGATCTCTTTACCTCCAAAAAGGGACTTTGATAATTTAATGTTATTGCATAATTATTTTGATAGATACACATATTGTGATTATCATATACTTCCATAACATTCTATAAATAGATGCATCATTTTGAAACATAAGATACAAGATTTGATTGACAATAAGTAAATACATCTAAATGGAACACACAAGATCAAGTGTGGTAATATAATGATCTATTCAAAAGGAATAACCAAATAATGATAGCAATAACTATATGGTAAACAAATCAAATGATAAAAATGCACCCATGGATTGTAAACAACATCAACTTGATGGTTTTATTGTAGTAGTTGATTCAATAAAAAGAAAGAAAATATCTATTCAAATTGTGTTTAATAAAAATTATATCCGATGTGATAGATCATATGAAGGACCATTATTTATAATAATGTTTTCATGTGGCAATGAAAAATAAAGGATAAATGTTGAAAATGGTTTGAGTCTGAATATAAGTACTAAAAAATTATCTATAGACTTAGATTTAGCCTAGATGATTTAGCATATGCTCCTACAGTTACCACATGATGTGATGGTATTAGAAAGGGACATCTAAGATGTATTATTTTTCCTATTATAATGGTACTAAATACAAATAAAAATTTACTTTATGTGGTGCCTAATATATGCTCATATAATTCTTTTATTGGCCAACCATTAATACATCAAATGAAATCAATCCCTTTTACCATATATCTATGTTTAAAATTTGGACATCAAGGTCAAGTGGCTACAAATCAAAGAGATGCTAGTTTTCAAAATAAAAAACCAAGGATGAAGTGGTATACATACAATAATCACAACATCTATTATAATGTCTATATAAAGGAAGGACACATAAAATAAAAGTGTTAAAGTATTTTATAATGAGGATGTGTTCATCATATAGTATGTATCCAAGAAAAATAGGATATCATAAAGAAAATCAATGTATGAGGGACATTATTCATTGGGATAGTTTCTCAATGAACAATGTGATAAGTGACTGTAATGATTCACTATCTTTAGATCCATGTGTTTCACAAAAACCTATACATACTACTAGTGGTCTTATACCTTCAACTTTCATATTTTATGACGATCATGATGGACCTCTTAGAAATATTGGTTAACATCACTAGCCAATCTGTTATCATGGAACCTAAACACTCTATATTTGTTACTTCTAGTGTTATATGTGTTTCACTCTTGGTTATGTTACAAGATTATGGATTGATTTAACATCGGTACTTTCCATACTAGATATTATTAGCTAAAACAAGTACATTTCCATTAGAGGAATCATTTATGATTTAGATGATAAGTTACTTTAAGACAAAAGGCATGGAGTTTCATCGTTGGCCCAAAATGGTAGTGGAGGAAGAGTTAAGCAAAAATAAGAATGTGTGGATTAAAAATAACAAGGGGATGATAAAATGAGACATTAACATGCAAGAGTGCCCAAACATAAATGAGGAAATAAAAATTTCTGTGAGAAAAAAAGTTAGGGTAACCATGTGGACAAAGTAGTTGGGGTGAAAAAAAGAGTATTATGTCAAAGAATTTAATCCCACAAGTGATCATGACAAAAAAATCCTACATAGGAGCAGAGACTACATGCAAGAAGTAAATGTTGATAGGCTAGTTATGGAATAGTTTGCATCATCTTAGAAGTGAAACCAACAGGTGGAAAATAACTAAAAAAAATAGGAAAAGAGAACATGCATATTTTATACCATGGGGGTAGTGAAGACAAAATGACACTACATCGTGGAGTGCCCAACTTATAATGACATCTTAATAAATTATGATGATAAATTACAAGTGGAAAATATGACCACCTCATTTGAAGAGGTGAGGCTAATAAAAAATATCCAACATCGAAAACGGAATGGACATTGCACAAACATAATGGGGCATCCATTGTTTTAGGTACTGTTTCTCACATGGAACACTCTTATTATTGATTTTGGTCCCATCAACTACTTGGTCTTGCGGGTGATATTAAAATCTTTAGTTAATTTATTCATTTATGTGTTCCTTATGTGCCATATATATTTAGTTATTATCTACATTTGTGTTATGTTGTTTCTTTATTAAATTTTTATTGCAAAAATATTATTTAATTTGTGATTGTATTACAACACACACAATTTATGCATTAGTCCACACACATACACATAGAACCACTTGTAAAAAGAAAAGATAAAATATATTAGATATATAATAGGATAAAAAATCATAATAAGGGACACATGGCCCATATAAATCATGTTTGATGTGTGGGGAATGATTACCTCCCCTACCTCTGCTAGCCTACGAATAACATATATTGTGGACATAGTTGTCTTACTATGTGTCACACCCTTAGCCATAACCTCATATTAACCCTCTCACATAGCCTCATATTCTCCACTACCAAGTCACAATGCTTCTATTGAAGCTCTAAATACTAGGCAAAAATGGCTTGTATGTATGTCAATTTTTAGAGGAGGCCTTGCCACCTCCCATCGATGTATGGCTCTCTGCTTTGTTTGTGTTACTAGTTATGCCTTGAGTTGAGATATTTATGCTTGTGCATGTGTGTTTTTTCATTTACCTCTCTTTTATTCACATGTGCTTGGATGAGATTTGCACTTGTGTCCTATCGCCTAGAAATTATATCTAGATATGGTACCTTAGATGCACTACCCATATCAAACATGTATGCATGTCTACTTAATTCAAAGTTAGATCATTAAAACATTCTAAGAATATCCTCCAAAAAAATTTGAGTATGTGTCTTGATTGTGACATCAATAAAAATGGTCCAATCATCGATTGTAATTATTTCACATTAAACAAAAATTAATTAATGAACTCCTTATAATTAATTAAATATAATAAATTAAGTGCATTTGACTTTGTTACCTAGACCTCTTTGATTCTTGTTGGTGTCCCTACTCACTCAAATCAAAATAATAATCATTGAATGCTCCTTTGTTCTCTCTGGTTCATATCCTCAATCCACATAGAGCTCTTTATCATGGTCCCCTTACTCAAACTCGTATCTCTCCTCTAGTGGAAATAATTGTGTAGGATGAACCCTAACCCACTGCATCTACCAAATGTTTATAGTTCCCACATCATTGACCTCTAGGTTAGGATTCCCATCATCCTCTTTATCATTTGTGTGCTCTATTTTTATGATTATAGGTGAATCCCTCTCTTCACCCATTTGAGGACAACTTCATGTCTTGCATCAGATAATAATGGTTAAGGACATATCCTGTAGTAATTTTATTTCCTTAATACCCTCTCATTATGAAACCTCTCTATGATACCACCAAATTATCCCTGACACCATCTACTCACCATGATCCATTGCATCTATGTGGAATTCTCAACCCAATCTAAATGGTTTTTATATAGCTACCAAGTAATGTCCCTCTCCTAGAAGGAATCTATGTCCTTCATATAATAGGTGTTATCCTTATCCCTCTATCTTTTGGGTCCTATGTGACCTATCTATCTTCATATGATATCTCTCTATCCTTTTAGGAAAGTGGTAGGTTACTAGGCCTAGCCATTTCCAGGTGTTCATAGTCCCAAACCTATAGGAGTGTCCCTAATGCTTTCCCACCATCATGTGCATCATACGAATATATAAAAATCCCAATCTAGATGATTGAGCATGCAACATCCCTAGGCATGTATTATCCTCCTCACCTCCATCTCCTCTATCACATGTTAGAGACATCAAATACATGATATCCTTCTTGTGTCAACTATGACAAATGATCTTAACAATATAATCATGCATTTACATAATAAAGGTACATCCCCATGTATGATATCACTTAGTAACACCACTCCTCCGCTCTCTAATCTCCCTGGATTCCCACCATATAGTGATCATGGGGTAATATCCACATGGCATACCCAATTCTTTCTAAAATATTTGTCTCCCCTTCACTAGTAATCTCAAGATCCTCGTTACACCCTATAGTGTCACTATCATTTCCCCTATCACTAGCTAAAATTATAGGTATCACTATTCCACAACTCTGAAAAATAAGTAATAACAACAAAATCATACCACATCATGGGTAGGCATGTAATATGGCCTAATATAATTGCATCCAAGTGCTCCTTCTTTACCTTCTTTATCTTGAATGCCTATATACTTTATAGTTCTCTCTCATGCTAAAATTCATACACATGTATGAGGCCTTATATTGTAGTAATTAAAAAATGAAAATCATTCTTTTCCCATTGGTGTGCATGTAACAACAATATATTTTACTTTTAAATTTCAAAAAATAGAAAAAAGTGCAAATTACCATAACTGTACTATTCCCTTAAATTGTATAGTTCTTACCAAGTCCATAATATTTTTTATCATAAATATACAGTTCTTCCTAGAAATGTATAATTCCCCCCAAAATTTAGAGCTCCATAAAATAGCCAAAATGGTTTCTTCTCGATTTTAAACAAATTTGGTTTTTTTTTTTAAATTAAGCAAAAACAAAAAAATCTAGGTTACAAAGCATTTCCCAGGAGTGCATGATTACCTGGTGTGGAAGTAACTTGAACTTGGTCTAGTCTGTATGATAAAAATACTCATTGTTCATACATGCTAATCTTTACTCAAATATTTATTTATAAAGGTAAAAGGTAAGAATGAAGATAAGTATCTATTTTTACATTAACTTTTGTTTTATATATGTTGGGGAAAAAGCTCCTAATTTCAAGTTACTTTATACTTATCATTACTTTTTCTCCCCAACATGAACCACTTTGATGATGAGTACACCATTGACTATGTTTCCTGACTCTCACAACTCATGTCCATATGTTATTCCCTTCCTCTTCCCACCATAAAGTCCATGTATGAGTTTTTACATAATTCCCTTCGAGACTATTGACACTAAGTTTGAATTATATAGCACCTCAATATTTAATACTTGGCAATTAATTCTCATGGTTGTACCCTTCAGCTCCTAAGACCTTCTTGTTGCTAAAAGGCACACATATGTTATATTTTATGCCTATTGCCTATCTTTTAGTCTAACCATATGTTATTTTGATGAAAAATCCTTTTTTACTACTCAAAATTCTATAAACATACTTATTATCATCCTCTAATATTTTTGAACATGTACCTATTTTCCAGCTTCATGGACACTTGCATCTTGACTAGATGCCTATGTCAATGCTATTGTATTATGCCAAAATAAGTGTCCAATTCCCTAAATTCATTAAATTTTCAAATGAAACATATCCTTATGGTTAGCCTAAGTGTTTTTATGCTATATATTTCCAAAAGGGGTTGGTTTGTATATAAGATCAACCCTCATTCATTCCTCACCTAGCACAGACCTATAAACTCACAAGGTAACTTACCAAAGGTACCCAATCAAGCATTTAAGTGATAAAAGCTTCATATTCTCTCATACTTAAATATTATTCATAGGTAAAACCCATCAATAAGTCTAAAGTACTAAAGGAGCACTCCATGCGCCATACTTGCCAAGTTAAAACCCAGGTCACTCTATGTACTTACTTATCACACATTGCATCTTTATACACTCACAAACCAATGGTATGTGATAAATACATAATTTTGAGTCCCTCTTAGAAGTATTGGCTATGTAGGTAGTGCCAATTGATAGAGGGGTACTTTGGGCAACTAAACACCTTGTGCCCACTAACCCATTTTTCCCATAGTCACTCTAAGGATGAGGAATCTAAGGCTTGATCATTTGACAAAGAGTGACAATAGAATCAATACGAACATCTAGATCTAAATTAAGTATCTAAGGCTCTAGAACGTAAATTTATAGAATATGAGGACTATTCTATATTCTTGATCCAATCAACTTCCAACCTATTTCAGCCTAAATCTACATGTGCATAGTAAACCAAGTACTCTTGATTCTAATTTATTGCAATATCAATCAATAGTTTTAATTTTCATTTTTATCATATTTTAGTATTATAAATTGGAAAATATTATTTATCTATGTTTGGAAATTAATTGGCATGATATAGATATATTTATCACCCTTATGCTTATTCATTTCTATATTATTAACCCTATACTATTTTGACCCATCTCAATTTAGGGTTAAACATTTGGTGAACTCAACCTATGATATAACTTGTCATATAAGTGTTCCATAATCTATGTTCTTCACCTTTTTTCCCTAATATTCATTTACTTTATTTCTTTCATCATGGATTATGTAGAGTGTTTTGATGTCTATGATTATGAAACTCTACAACTCTCTATTAAGGAGTTAAAAAATAATTATTTTCATCTTTTGCCAAATGCTAAAACACATCATCTCAGATCTTTGAATGGTGATAAATACCATCCCTCTAACCTAGTCCATCCCACCACCATCATAAGAAATTATTTGAATAATTTTAAGGAAGATAGACAACCTTTTTAATTACCTTCTACAACAAAATTGACTACACATGAGCAAAATGTTACTTCATTCAATCATGCTAGTTTTCATCACATCTATAAAGATATCATGGTTGGTTTAAAAACTAGTAAAAAATTATATGCCATTGTAAGTTTTTTCACTTATATTTTCACCCTTTTATGAGATGCCTAAGCTCTTCTCATCCAAGTGGCACAATGGAAACACCTCTAGGCTTGTGGGTAGCCTAAGGATGAGGCAAATCCCTAGATAGGGATAGCTCCCTTGATGTAACACTTTGGATCACAACTACACCTAAACTTTGGGGTGAAAAGGGAAATAGAAAATTGAAATCAAACTATCCTAAGGGAGGTGATACGCCAAATTTAATGATGACTTTCAACCAACTACATGTTATACATGAAATCGAGAGACTAACCAAACATAAACTTCTCCAATATTCATCTTCTCATATCAATATTACATTATGAGGCTATGGAAGAATGTTTAGGATAGGAGGAATAGACAATAGGCCTTGAATGTCACTAGTGAAGCTACTAACTCACTTAACCTTAACACTTCCTAAAACACTTCACATGCCCTGTAAGAAGAAGCTTTCCAACTACAAATAAGATGAAAGAATGAGACAACATGATAACGAATCCATAGTATTCACTAAGAAAGATATAAAATTCAAGTAAAAAACACTATGAATAGTCATGAAGAGGTAAAAATCAGTAGTCTTATTAATCAAAATGGTATGCAAATGAGCAGGGCTTTACCATACTCAAGTGGAGTATAAGTTACAATGGCCAAAATGGCTAGTTCTTATAAAACTTGAGAGAGAGAGGAGAAGAGAGAATTCAAAGGGTAATAAGGACACTTTTCAAACTAATAAAATTAGTTACTTATGCATGATAAAAGGATGTGGGAAGAACCATGTAAGGTTAAGAAGCACAAGTGTCCATCCAAGTCATAAAACTCATGAAAAGTAGCATGAAACTCCTTATTTTAGCTCATAAAATTACCTTCATGATTTGGACCTATCTGAACATCCATAAAATAATTAGGGACAATTTTGATGATTGGAATTAATGGGAAGGGTTACATTCATGCCTCTCCATACATTGGTTACATGCCTAGTCATCTGGAACCTTCCTAAAATGAGTTATTATCATATGTAGTCTAAGAAACTCCTCTTTCATGTACCTACACATTTGGCATCCAAAAAGGCATTATTTTTCTATTAAAATCCATGGGAGGGAATGAGTGATAAGTTTCAAGACCCTCCATGGCCTTATAAGCATTAGGGACACCTTCAAATTAGCTCACTTGAAATTTTCTACCCTTCTCACTAACTTGTCCACTATGTCAGTTTTGAATGGCTAAGATGAGAGCTATTGTCTACACACTTATAAGTTTTTTCAAAGAATAATATGTCCATATGGAGTTATTAAAAGTCTTAATCTTCCTCCCAAACTTTATTTCATCTCTTGAAACCTCTTATAGCCTAAAAAACACATAAAATAGTTAAAAGTACCATGTTTCATACCCTATCTATATAATTTCATATAGTCCAAAAGTATAGGGAGTAGCCTGAGGGATTCTCATGCAAGGTTCAATCATCATCCTAGAAAAATCGGTCCATTATATTAGCTTTCCAACTCCATCTTCTCAAATTAGTCACTAGCAAGGGTTTTGGAAGGTTTAAGCCTGTTCTGACCTCTTAAGCTTTGTTCATAAAAATTTGACATTAAAATTGAAAAAAAATTACACAATAATGGTCTTTGTGACCTCTAATAACACCTATAAACTCCTATTTCATCCATGCACAACCTTATAAAAGATATGAACATTCAAGACTAGCCTATCGAGCACTTCCCTCCATTTACACAGACCTAACATTGGCCTCAATCCAAAATTTTCTCTCCTAATTTTTTCTCTACAAGGTGGAAGATTAAAAACACATGGAATTACCTTATTAATATGCTGCAATAGGTTTGATTTATCATCTAAATCCATACATGAAGTTGACCCCCCTTTTGGATTTTAGGCCTAGTCATGCCTAGTAGGCATGTTTACACCCTAAATCCCAACATGAGTTTTCGATGGTTCCTCTAAATAATGATAGAAAAAATATATATATTATTCCCCCATACACATACTCCATTTTTTTATAAATACTATCTCATGCCAAAAATGGAAGTGGTTCTCCTTTTGGCTTTAGGCCTAAACTGTGTTTGACAGACCTACTTGTAGACTCAACCATATAGACCATCTTACTTGGTTCCATAATTTTTTGAGGTGTTATGCATGATTTTTTATGTGCCCTACACCCTTCAATACCTCTTTTTAATGTTTCCCCAACTCCTATTTCATCCCTTTTATCCCTATTCTCTAAATTTGTAGGGTTTACATTCAGGGGAGTGTCCTCTATTTGAGACAAAACAGAGGGCACTCCCCTATTTTATAAAAAAAAATGATATCTTATGATCTTCCTCAAGTCATGGAGGTGATCTGTATAATTTTTTAGCTCTTGGTCAGGTCAATAGACCTCTCAACTCATCCAAAACCTAAAACAAACCCCTAGTGGAATGGACTGTGTGCAAGATTCTTATAAGGACTATGTGAAGTAACATTAGAGCTTGTTCTGTTCTCTATCTCCACTATGAGAGTATCATGAAACATTATTAATTTTATTTTGGGTACTTTTTATCATGTAAACATTAGGCATTTTTCAAACTTTGTATTGCCCATGCTTTGCATTGACTGGCCTAGACTAAGGTCATAGGTTGTGACTGTATTTTTCTCTCTTGTAGGTGTAGATCATACATTTAGTGTTGTATTAATTGATGTAGGGTCCTTAGAAAACCCTTAATGACATACAATAGTTCCTTGATTCACCCAATTCATGTATCTCTAACTTCAAGAGTACCAACCCTTACTCACTGTCCTACCACCATTATAGTTGATTGTGTTCTTTGTCTTGGAGTGATGCCTATAGGTGTCTATTTGATCTATTAGGCTTGATAAAATGTTATAATACCATTCTTAAATCATAAATATTCATTTAAAATTAATTTTATGTATTCCTTGATGTTTTAAACACACCAACACTTAGAAACATCACCTTCCTTGATCACTACCAACATAGACAACACAGTCAATTATGTTGGGAAAGATGAAACCCCATAGGTATAATTATTTATAGTTATTAGGACCTCTTTATATCTTCCAAGATCATTCAATAAGTTCTTATACCTATTTTCATCTTGCATAGGATTCAATTATCACCTAGACACCATGCTCTAGTCTTACTTTCTAACTACAGTTGACTAAACTAATTATGTTTAACCATTTGGACCTTATAGGTGTTGTTCCCAAAAAATGTCACTCATTGTTGGAACAACATATGAGCTATTTTGGTCCTGCACAGCCAAAAATAATCTCTTCCCTTCTTAAAATTTATTCTGAGCTTTCAAATTCCTCATTTTTCAAGCTTTTTCAATAAGGGGAATAGCAGGTTCAAAGGTTCGAAGGCTTCTGCAGGCAATTCCTTCAAAAGAACCAGTTTCCAACACTTGGTCATATTCAGGATTGGGTCAGCACCTTGGTTCAATCAAAAGTGTCCATCGGCAAGCATCTAAGCAAGGATTAAACCATTGAACCATCAAACCATTGAACTGTTGAACCTCGAACCATTTTGGTTCAATGGGTTCAATGGGTTCAAAGGTTCAACGTCATCAACAAGAGCAAAGCACTTTGGCATAGGTTCAAAGTTCAACCATTTCAAAGGTTCCACTACTCTGAGCACTTAACGAGTTTCAAAGGCTTCAATCGTTGAACCATTAAACCTTGAACCATTTTTGGTTCATCAGTTCAACGAGTTCAATGCACTTGGTTCAAAAGATATCAAAATGACTCAACAAATAAAAAGAATGAACCGATTGAACTGTTGAACCTTGAACCACTTCAAAGTTCAATGGTTCATAGGTTTAAAGGTTCAAAGGTAGCCTCATTCAAAGAAAGAAGCAGAAAAATAGATGGTTCAATTGAAGCGCGTGTAAAAATAAAGGATGAGCAGAAGCTGCCAAGTGTCATCTGCTGAGACACATTATACCTTATTTCTAAAAATGACGAATACTACCACGTGTCCCTTTTGAAGCTTGTCAAAAGCCTCCAAGTGTCAAAATTTATGGCCCCTTCCTTTCTTTTCACTGCTTTGAACAAGGATCATGGTGGGTCCCAGGTGAGTGACTAAAACAAATGGGACGTGACAAGTGTCATCATCTGAGAGAACCCGAATGAGCCCCAAGCATTTCTACGATGTTACAAAATCTCGAGAGCAAAAAGTTCCATGTGTCAATGGTGGAGGGTTTTAATAAGTACAGTGGAAGACACCACGTGTCACTTGTAAGAAGCAGCAGAAGGCGCTACGTGTCAAAGACAGAGCACTCTCGAATGCACAAACACAGAACCAAGGAAAGGTCTCCTTCAAAAAAATTGTCTGAAGGAATTCCTTTGGACTTTTTGTTCGAAGGAAATAATGGAACAGCAGCCCGTCGAAGAATGAAATTCTAAAGGTCACCTGGAGGATCCTGAAGGGTAGATACCCTTGTGGAGGGACACTCGATGTTCAGAAATAGACCCTATTCAAGACCCCAAAGGGAAAGTTCCCTTCAAGAAAGGTTTGAGCCTCAAAGTGTAGCGGAATTTGCCAAGTGTCGTATGCCAAGACATAGTTTCAAATGAAGCTTCAAAGCATGGAACTCACCATGTGTTTCATCCCAGTGCAGCAAAAGCTACCACATGTCTGCATCCATGCCCCCAGCCTCTAACAGTCTCAAAGCTTATTCCAATAAGCTTATTTCAAAGCTATGGATGTTGCCACGTGTCCTCACCTACATCACAGTAGAATGACAAGCCCACTGATGTCAAATTTAGAGTGACTGGCTAGCCGTTAATCTTCAATAGAGGAAAGACCTGTGAACACCAAATTGGCTGCAATAAAGTGTCTATTGATTTTTACGGACTTAAAACGTAAACTCAAATGCATTCAAAGAGCCTAAGGCCAGGACCAAGAGAAGGAAGAGACAAAGAGGGAAACTCAGCAGGAGTTATTTCCAGTAGGTGAAGTAGTTCACTAGGTAGATATTTGGGGCTTGTAAATATTGAAAGTGTCGTCTATTTATCCCCTTTGAGATAAAGCCAGAGTAGATAGTTGTGTGGCTAGCAGGTGAGGGAATGAGTGATTTAGGCTGAGTAGACAAAGGAGACGAACCAACATGCCACGGTTAAGGCAGCCACCCTGCTCTAGCATGGCCCTTCCTGACAGAACCAAGAATGCATCCAAGGCCTTAATGCACCGAATGGGTCACTTCATGGGAAAAAGTGCCAAGCCTCTCTTTGCCTCTATATAATGAAATCTTTTGTATCATTGGAGGAGATATTTTTGACCACAGAAGCAAAACGCTACCCAAATTGAAAGGTGAATATTGAGACTTTGAGCTCAGATTGTATTTCATATTATTTTATATGAATGAGAAAGCAAGTAATTCACAGACTTTGTGTTGTATAGCTTGTATCATTTTAGGAGATTGTTCTTATGTCTGTCTTCTGAATGTGTTCTTGTTTATTTAATTTAACAAGCAGAGCTAGTGGAAGTGATAAGGAAGGTGTCCTGAAACTAGTTACTTTCAGACTTTGTGCTGACATAATTGTTTTCAGTGTGTGTTTTTAGTTTCTTTTTGGGTAAAGGACCTTGGGATGACTTTGTGCCCCCATTGTTCTTCGTATCTCACTCTTGGGCAGTCAAGGTGGAGACTTTGAGCTACACCTTAGATTATCAGTTGTTCTGCATTTTGTTATCAATTACTTATTACCAAAAATATTCCTGGTGCCTGCAAGAAAAAGCATTTTTGAAAGAAGAGAAGTGCCTTCTATTGCTTCACTAGGATTTCTACTATCCAGGAAGGAATCTAGCTCTTGGTTGAATGTTACTTCTAAAAGAAGAGAAACACCTTCACCAATCACCCAGGATTTCTCCTTTGAGTTGTGAGCATCATCTCTGAAAAAAGAGAGATGGATGGTTTATTTTACCCCTATGTGTTACTTTCTACCTATTTATATAGTATATAGCCTTCGTATATTTAATAGGGAACCTCCCCTTGATGAGAGGAGAGATTTGTCCCCTGTTGATGTAGTAAAACTGCACACCTAGATGACCAATCTCCCTATGCTATGGTGATAGGAACTATTTTGCTCACCAGTTAGCTGGTTGAAAAAATATTCACCCAATAATAGGTATGGATTCAACAATGGAAAATGAGTTAACATTCCCTTGTATATTCTTTGAGGTCTTTAGGATCCATTTTCCATCAACCAAAGTTGATGTTTTCATGTTTAAGCCTTTGCAATGGATGATGTGAATTTAAGGTTTATTATAGGTACACATCTTGTGATTAGACACACCTGTAGGTGTGTATGGGACCTACTACCTTGATATTCAATCCTCTAATGGCACATTCTTAGGGAAAATAGGTCATCTTCAATCTATCATGTCCATCCATTATGAAAACAAGTTCTACTTGCAACTCTGAGTGTTAAAGTATATGACTAACTCTAAGCTTTTCAAGGTTTCCAAGTGTTCCATTATCACCCTAAAATATTGAATCACATATAAAAACTCCATTCCACCATGAATTCATCTCATGAGGCTCTTGTAGATGTACATTAATGGTTACCTAATTGTATATGTTTTACATGACTTCTATCATAGAATTTTATGCTATTTGGAAGGTTCAACGAACTAGTCATACAACAAGAACATGTCAAACACATTTGGACTCTCCATTAATCCCTTATGAATGTTATTAGAGCTCAATCATCATGACTAAGACTGAGAGTAGGTAACAAGTTGACTGTGAGTGTGATAAGACTAGGTGTTTGATCAAAAATGGAACTGTAAGACCAAACATAGAAGGAGGTGATATCTATGGCATTAAAACATGTAAAAAACCATATTTTACTCATGTGAATCCCTTTCAAAGAATACAACCTTATATAAGTAGTGAACTTGACTACCATTTCACCTGAAACATCAACTTGCAAACTAAACTAATTATCCCATGAGATATTTTCCAAACATGAAACTAAGTGTGGAAATCAAGAGAATATGGATCCAACATTGTCTAGAGTCAACATCACCAATCGGTTCATACGGACTTGCCCAAAATGGAGAAAAACCTATAGAGTGCATGAAATAACAAGCAAAAAAACACAGTCAACTTCATGAGGATGGTTCATAAAGCACAGGCCACCATTATTTAAAATATTGTTATGAAAATTAATCTCTCTTAGTTTAATTTCACCTCCCAAAGGATTTTTACTTGAAAGTTCTCTAACTATCCATACCAAGTATAAACTTTAAGACTGCTTTTGCTTGCCAAGAAGGGTGAAAAAGGAGCAGAATAGTTTTAGCTCAAAAATGGCACTTTCAGAGAACTTCAAACATGGACTTGAGCTTGAAGAATCTTAAGAGACATTCCACACTCTTATTATATGTGGCACAGTTCCCCATGGGTAGTACAAGTGCCAAACTCTTCTCTTTTCCCAAGAAAACTATCTTTTCTTCTAAAGAACCTACCACTTTCAGTTACCAATAGTTTATTCAGACATATGAGGACACATGGTACATGACATCACCTTTTATAACATTCAAACTTCCAAATAAATTCGTATAAGTCATTAAATGCCCCTTTTTTTACCTTAAAATGACTCCTAGGACTATAAGGTTTTAAAAGACTAAGGACCAAGGCCAATATAACATTAAATAACATCAATTAACCTATAATATAGCTTTATACATAATATATTAAACCCCCAAATACCTAAAAATAAAGTTTTTACCTATAGGGGTCCCAATTTGACCTACAGGTCAAATTTAGCCAACAAAATGGTGAATCATAAGGATAACATGCATGTTATACTAACTAGACTAGTATCTTTATCAGTCCATTGGACTTAGGGAGTCATCTAAAGTCTGAAACAAAATAAGGAGACCTTTGACCATAGGCTTTGATCAAGATAAGACCAGTTGACTACCTCAACCACACAAACAAAAGACACACATGAAGCAAAGTAAACATACTAATAAGAAACACACATGTGCTTAAATCACTTAGGAAAAATAGGAAGCAAACAGCTATATACAACTAACAACTAAGCATACCTCCCTTTATAGGATCAAAAGGAAAGTTTCTTGCATCTTCTTCTTCATGAGATGAATCATCATGCCAAGCATTTTGTTCTTTATATTAAACACTTGATAGATCAGACCTACTTCTTGGCATCTCAAATGATATTCTCTAAAATGGACCATCTTCAAATAGGTCTCCAATGTAAAATTATTCTTCTTGGCCTTGTACACATACTTCATATTATTGCCCACTCTTCATCTCATGATCAACTTTCATCTTCTTTGTAGGCATGACTTCAAGAGAAATGGTTTCTTGTTCCTTAGAAGACTGAGGCAAATAGAAACTTATCTTGACCTCCAAAGGCTGATGTAAACTTTTCTCTTGATCTTCTATGACATGTTGTACAATTTCATCTCACTCATCATCACTTGTAATCAACTCCAATGAAATAGTAGACCCCTTGAGAGACTCAAACTCATTGCAAATGTTTTCAAACTTCTACCACAAGTCTTCATCCTTTTTTTAATCAGCATCATGAAGGGGAACAACAATAGAAACTCTTTCATCCTCTTCCATAGAATCCAAAAGGACTTCATCCAAGATTCCCTCTTCAACACAAGAAAAACATTCTTCATTATGAACAAAACAAGAAGACTCAACACAAGGGCTCACCTCTTCTTCAACACTTAAGACCTATTGAGGGATCTCAAGTTGTATCTCAACTATCATAATCTGATCTTGTTTCTCAAGGGATGTAAGATCTTCCATCTCCTTCTCCTTTTTGGCAATGCCAAGACTAGACATCTTGAAATCTGGTGACCTAGCCCAATGAGGCTGCCAAGGAGTTTCACTTTCTTCAAGCAAGAGTTCTAAATTTTCCTCAACCAAATGCTCTTTTTTAGGTTCTCATAAGACAAGTCCATCAAGGTAAAGGGTGATTGGGTGAGGACAAGATGAACTAGTTGGTGGAGGTGGAACATAGGGCTCAAAATCAAATTGAGAATGCATTGTAAGGGATTCTTTTAGGAGCTCTTGAGAAAGGGGAGGCAAAGCTTGGGTTAAGATATCTTGGTTATCTTCCTTCCACTTGATAATTACTTCATTCACATCTGATTCAACTTGAGCACTATCTTTATGGAGGTTAAATGGGGTGTGTTTAGGCATAGGGTCTTTTTTTCATTCTAAATCTTTCATCACACCTTGACTTAAAAATCTTATCTTTCACTCTAACTCTTCAATTTGCTTGGCTAGGTTCTCTTAGAAAAGTCTCTCTTGAAGTTCATAGGAATCTTCATGAGGATTAGGATCAAAAGAGGGTTGACATGAAACACAAGAGGCTTCTTGAAGAAGGGTGGGAGGGACTTACAAAGGATCAACTTCATTCACAACTTCACACTCCTTAACAATGATTCTATCCTCTTTCTTTCCCCGTGATTTAACTATATTACTCCAACCTAGGATGTTAAGATTATAAGTATTCTCTTGAGGTGGTGATTTAATTTTAGGAGTGGATGAATTGTTCATGGAACTTGGAATCTCCTTAGGCTTGGATTCTCCACCTTATCTCCAACTTGGAATCTCATATCTAGAGGTCTTTTCTTCATATGAGGATGTAATGGGAGAGGGAAATGTGGGCTTGAATTCCACTTCCTTTGTTGCTAACATGGATTTTTTCTTTTTTTTATTGGCCAACTCAATCCACATATCAATATTAGCTTAAAAAATAAGGTTTTTGTTTTCAACTCTCTCTTCCAATTGATGGGGAAAAGGATGGCTTTGATAAGCTTGATTGGGCTCATGAATAGGGGTCAAATAAGACTAATAGAAATCTTAGGGAAGCAGATATGAAGGTTGATAGGTTTGGTGAGGCTGCCTTTCATGAATTCATAGCCTATCCTCTAAGGAAGAAACTAAGCCACCCACATCTAGCCTCTCACTTGTAAGCCTTTGCTAATTGGCTCTCTCAATAGGTGCCCACTCTCTTTTAACTAGATCTAATGCATATCTCACCTTATGAATAAGATGACTAGGAACCTCTTGACCATATCCCCTTTGTGTGTTAAGATCTAACAAATACCTCTCATGTCCCAAAAGTGTTTGTTTGAAGGTGGAAATGGATTGATTTGAGAAGTGGCTAGGTTGACTAGGAGGAGAAAGACATTGAGAAGGCTAGCTATAAGACTGATACACTTCATTTTTGGGATGGTACACTTCATGATAGGGCTGATTAATAACTTGCACTTGTTAATAGGGGATGCCATAAGCTTGAAATGTCTCACCAACTTGTGTAAAATAGAACTCAACACCAAGGTCAACCATGAAACTTTATTAGGAAGCAAAAACACAAAGAATTATTATCAACAATATTCAAAATGAATACCTAGGCTAATTGACCAACTAATGTAACTTTAGAGTCTCCATTGATGCTTAAATAGATGCCTCTAATGGCTAATTGGTAAAAGACAACACCAAAAATATTCTAACTTCTTGGACCAAGAGTCCCATCGAGCATGCCAAAAAAATTTGTCACTGGATTTACACCCTTTGAGGATATTCCCAAGCTCTCATCATCTAATTATCACAATGGAAACACCTCTAAGCTTTTGGGTATCCTAAGGATGAGGTGAATCTCTAGATAGGGCTAGCTCTCTTGATGTACCACTTTGGATCACAACTACACCTAAACTTTGGGGGGAAAAGGGAGAGAGAAAATTGAAATCAAATTATCTTAAGGGAGGTGATACACTAAGTTTAATGATGACTTCAAACTAGCTGCATGTTACACATGAAATCAAGAGACTAACCAAACATACACTTTTCCAATCTTCATCTTCTCGCATCAATATTACATTATGAGGTTATGGATGAATGTTTAGGATAGGAAGACTAGACAAGAGGCCTTGAATGGAACTATTGAATAGACTAACTCACTCAACCTTAACACTTCCTAAAACACTTCACATTCCCTACAAGAAGAATCTTTCCAACTACAAATAGGATTAAAGAATGAGACAACATGCTAAGGAATCCATAGCCTTCACTAAGAAATATCTAACACTCAAGTAAAACATGCTATGAATAGTCATGAAAAGGTAAAAATTAGTAGTCTTATTGATCAAAATGGTGTGTAAATGAGTATGGCTTTGCCATACTCAGGTGGAGCATAAGTTACAATGGCTAAAATGGCTAGTTCTTATAGAACTTGAGAGAGAGAAGAGGAGAGAGAAGTCCAAGGGTCATGATAACACTTTTCAAACTAATAAAATTAGTTACTTGTGCATGATAAAAGGATTTGGGATGAACCATACAAGGTTAAAAAGCATAATTGTTCATCCAAGTCATAAAACTCACGAAAAGTGGCATGAAACTCCTCATTCTGGCTCAAAAAACTACCTTCATGATTTAGACCTATTTTAACATCCCAAAACTGATTAGGGATAGG